>CM062619.1:47726245-47728745 GCA_025617555.3 Puccinia polysora | reverse complement strand
TTAGTTGTTCAATTGAAAGTTGGATTGAATACTGGAATACCATTGAATTTTTCGGAATTATGGGAATAGTGGCAAGCCCTCCTTGTTATAATATCTCTTCATTGAAGGACTAAATTCATATTTCCATGAAAAAAACTGAAGACAAGAAGGATTTGGGTAAGGAATCATTGGAAGCTCCAATTGAATCCTCATCTAGGGTGAAAATTGAGGAAAAAAATGTTTCACAAATGGACCTGACCTCTGGTGGTGTGTAACATTTTATTTTACTCTGGTCTTTGCCTCCTTTACTTTGATGTAAACTGATTGGCCTCTTGAAACTATTATTATGTTGCTATGACAGATCCACTTCACACACCTCCTCTGAGAGCTTTTCCTATTAAAGAAGGGGCACAAAACTATTTCCAAACATGGGAAATGAAGCATGGTTAAACTCTAACTTTTTCAACTCAAAGCATGATAAATATGTGGATTTAGTCTGTGATAGACATGGTTTTTACTCTGGGAAATTGCTTGCAAAATGGTCAAGGCAAACACACAAAAGGAAGGTTGGGTGCAATTTTTTAATCTGTTCAAGTTTCACAAAGGCAGCCCTCTTGTGGCTAATCTCCTACAGAAATGATCAACATAACCATCAAAAATCTCCACACCCCTCAGTGCATCCTCACCTGATGAGAATCTCTTGGATGGCCTTAGTAAATTGAAAAAAAGGAATGAATGATGGGCTGAATAAAATTCAAATCAAAGGAAAATCTAGCAAGATTGCTGGTGGAAAATATGTCGATAACCAAACAATCTATAACACTAAGCAAAAGGAAATGCTGGAATAAATAAAGGAAAAAGTTTTTTGGAGGTCCTCTTTGAAAAACTGGGTGATTCAGGTTGGGTTCATCAAGCAAACTTCAGTTGAGATGGTCACTTGGAGTCCCTATTCTTGGCTCACCCCAAGTAATTAAAGCCTTGGGAGAAATTTCATCAAATTGCTATTTTGGATTGTAATTATAAAACAAATGAGTAAAACATCCCCCTATTTCATGTTGTAGGAATTACACCCAACCAGAAAAAATTTTAAAAAAATATCTTTTTTTTATAGCAAGAGAAATTTTTGAATTCTACATTGGTCTTGAAATGCACTAAAGGAGCTGGCTTATGATTCTGAAAGACTTCACAAAGTATTTATGATTGAAAGTGAAAAGGCTTTTATTCATGCTATAGAACAAAGTTTCCCTGAGTCAACAAGACAGTTTTATCAATGGAACTTGTCTAAAAACATAAAAGCCTACTTTAAAATTCACTTTAATAATGATGTTGAAGGGTGGCAAAGCTTTATGCCTCTGTGGGCTAAGTATGGGGCCTCCAAAACCAAGGAGGAGGAAGAGGTCAATGATGCGTAACTTAGATTCAGTGCCAAATCACTTCCTCTACTGCTAATCTTCCTATTTTTGGGTTGCTTACATTATTACTTTTATAAAGAGTTTCTTGGCAGACATTGAGGATGTACTTGAGTGTACGGATCATAACATCTTCTGTATCAAAGAGGATTTTTGTAATGACTTTGACTTTTCCATAACCAAATTGACTCAGTCTCCTCCGGCTTACTCAGCCCTCAGCCAACCTCAGCCCAGCTCAATCACACTCCACTACTGAACATCCTGAAGTATCCCCCTGCATATCCTGCAGCCTTTAGGTAATCTCCCAGGCACACCCTCTACCTCTCTATGGCTTGGTGCATCCTCATCTCTCCTTCAAACCCTATCTAGCATGAGAAGTACATACAGTAAAACCATAGTACATACTCCTGGCTGGACAACCCATACTCCAGCTCAGTACATGACCTTCCTGGACAGGCCCATTACTCAATCTGTCAATCTGCAACCTTCAACTTAATTGGTCCACATGTAATGCCATGGACCTCCCAACCCAGCACCAGTCATCCAATCCTCAAAGCCTCCTCTCAGCTCTCACATATACTGGCCACTCCTCTCCCCTTGGACTAATTCCCCCAAGGAATTAGTATACTACTTCTTATTGGTTAGCCCCTCATCCAATAGTTGTCATCTCAGCACAAGAAAGCCAACCAGCCTACCTTACTCACCTCACCTATCCCTCTGGTGTTACTCTTACAGGATTCCCTCATCAGATCCTTCAGAGCCTTACTCCTGGACTCATCTCCTCATCATTGTCCTTACTCTACATCCCCTCCTCATTTGCAATCAACCTCTTATCTCTATCCTGAGTTCTGTGAGCAGTAGTGCCTGTGCCTTCAGCCCCTTGCACGCCAGGGGAAGTTGTGACAGACTTGCAAAAATCCTGAATCTGGAAATGAATAAACGTCTTGGGTTGAAGGGGCCCATTCTACTCTCAGAAAATTCCTTGTGAATTCTTCATGAAACATGTTGGATGTTTGGGAAAAACCTAGAGGGAATAATTTTCAATCAAATTAAAGTGGTTCAGGCTGCCCATTAACACTCATCAATTAAAATAGGAATAGTTATTCCTACTG
>CM062619.1:47698745-47721245 GCA_025617555.3 Puccinia polysora | reverse complement strand
TTCCAATGCAATGGCTTTTTAAAGAGAAAAATTACAAGAATTCCCTCCTCAGCTTCATCAAAACCCTCATCTAAAACCCTTGAAAGGATCCAGCTCAATTTGATAGGACAGATCACTCCCCAATCAAAGGCTGGTCATTGCTATATTTTGACTCTTGTCAACAATTTTATGGGCTACCTTTCCGCTTTTCCTCTACTATCTAAAGATTAAACCCCTGGTGTTATCATCAGCATCCTCCATGCTGAATACAAACGGCTGAACTACTATCCAACAGAAATCTTCTCAGATAAAGGAAAGGAATTCACAAATAAGACCTTCAAGGACTTTTCCAAGTCCAAAAATATCAAGCTTCTCACCTCCAAACCCTACCATTTTCAACATAACAGTCAAGCCAAACAGGCTAATAAAACCATCATAGAGTCAGCACGTTCAAAGTTCTTGTCATCCAGACTAAATAAGAGTTTCTGTCATGTTGTGGCCAGAAGCTGTTGCTTTATGATTAATCAAGTTCCCAGGGAAGGTAATGAACAATCCCCTTGGGAACTGATGTTCAACAAAAAACTCCCCGCTGATTATTTGAAACCCAGAGGATCCCCAGTCATCTATCTTGCAATTTTCCTACAAAAAGGAAGAAAGTTCAATGAGAAGGGATTTGAAGGAGTCGTAGTTGGGTTGAATCCCTTTTTTCATTCCTATCTTATCCTTAACTGATCTGGAGCTGTTATTGAAACCAAACACACCTGTTTTCTCAAGAATCCTCTCCAAGATTTGCTCTGCCTGAGGCAACTGGTATCAATCTCTTTGGTAAAAAAAAATCTGAGTCAAGCAAGTCAGATTTCTCTCTGGTAGAAAAGCAATACACTATTAGAGAATGTCAGAAAAACCTCTCCAAATTGGACTTGGATTGGGAAGACTCAGCATCTGTAGCCTCATCACCTCCTGACCCCACCTTCATTCACCCTCTCCACTCTCAGAAACTCCTGTCCAACTCATCGCTCAAAGACCCAGACAATAAATTAGGAAGCCTCAACAATACAGCTTTCATCACTACTACAAACCACCCTCATACAAAGCCACATTTAAATGTCCTGAGTGGCCCAAGTGGAAAAATGCAGCTGTCAATCAACTGAACTCTATAGGACTTCAAGATGTTTGTGAAGAGTACTATGCCACCCCAGAAAAAATTCTAAATAAAACTTGGGTATTTGAAATAAAGGAGAAATGCCATGGTGATCCCATCAAATACAAGTCTTGACTCTGCCTTCAAGGATTCAATCAAGTCTTAGGAGTCAACTACAATGAAAGCTGGGCACCAACTGGTAAACTGGGGTCACTTTGAATAGCCCTTGTATACAGTCTGAAGGAAAAGATGATACTAACTCAGTTCAATGTAAAAGGGGCATTCCTCCATGCTCCTCTCTAGAAAACTATCATCATAAGAACTCCTTAAGGCTCATATAGGAAGTCTCTGTATTTAAAATTAAATAAATTGCTTTATGGTCTAAAACAATCCCCAAAGAATTGGTATGAATCTCTAACCTCATGGATCAAGTTTCAAGTATATCAAGAGTCAAATAGTGACCCCTGCCTTTATCTCAACCCTAAAACCCGAAAATTGTCTATTTTCATGCAGATGATTAAATTCATGTGGGCAATTCCAATGCCTTCAAATCTAATTTCCTCAAACGCTTCAAGAACTCTTCATGTCATTCTCCCAACACTATTCTTGAAATGCTCATGGAAATCCAAGACAATAAGATTTTCTTCAGTCAGCCCAACCATATTGCTTGTGGTCTGGAAGAGCTTGGACTATCATCCTGCAAGGACACCTATACTCCACTGACCCAAAACCTCAACCTTGAACCAGCCTCAAATTCCAACCACGCTGAATTTTGCAAATTGAAGATCAGCTACAAGTCTGCTATGGGAATCCTCAATCATCTAGCTCAATAAACTCAAGCAGATATCTCTTTGTGTGTGTCTCGCCTGGCTAGGTTCAATACCAAACCAGCAATTAATCACTGGAGAGAAGTTTGAAAGGTGTGGAAATACCTTCAAACAACCAAGGACTTCAAGCTTGTTACCAACTGAGACCCTGAATAGGACGCTCTCTCAAGCTTCAGCAATGCCTGGTGGGGAGATGCTCCTACTTTTTGTAAGTCTCAAACTGGGTACATTTTTGAAACTACGGGAGTCCCGTTATTTGGAACTCCACTAGACAAAGAAACATTAACTACTCTTACACTGAATAAAAATTGAATGCAGTACTAAATTTTTACCTCAAACTCAAATGGATCAAAAATCTAATTAGTGAAATATATCAACCTCCTGAGAACAAGCCCACCTTGTATATTGGGCTGTATTTGACTTGAGGATCATCCAGTTGAATGGTTGTTTTATCTGATTCAGAAGGTCAATTTATTTGTATATCAGAATTGAGAACAACATTTTTGCGCCAGTTGATAGATGCAGTTTCTACACTGGTGATAGAACAAGATTGTGCGGCATCAGAGCACAGTGAAGGAAAAAACAAAAAAGAATTAAACAGCACAAATGAAATTGAGATTAAAAACCAGTTTGGTTTACAACAATATTTATCCACATGACAAGCTGCAATTTTATGCGTGTAAAGTGTTTCTAGAGCATATGACATAAAGAGGGAACAGATCAAGGAACAAATTTCAACAGTTGAAGGATGTAGAGTGTACATGAAGGTCATGAAAATATGTAATAATTAGAGAGAGTATGGGATGCAATCTGCAAGAGGATGTACATAAGGATTGCCAAAGGATAAAACATGACAGAGTATGGTTTAGAAAGATTTAATAAGTTTATAAGAAGTGAAGACCCGGGAGATTAAGTATGGGCAATCTTATGAAGTATATCTGCATAATTTATGAGGTTAAAATATATTTATATATGTGCTGCATAAAGATCCTGCGGCATATAGTTACCGGAGATATATTGAAATAAGTCTCCTCAGCCCTGAGGCTGAATTTTTTTGGAAATTGGATGAGGCCTGAGGGTAAGACAAAATTTTCTGAGGTTAGACTGATTTAGGTGTCAGTATGACAGTACCGCCTGGTGTAAAGAGGGGAATCTCCTGATGATCATAAAAAGACAAGGTTCAAGAGGCCATCTAGTCTTTTTTCCTTCAGCCATGTCTGATTTGAGATTTCCATCACCGTATCCACAACCATCCCACCTTCCAGCCCATTTCCATCCTTATATTCATTCAACAGATCACCTACACCAACCTTCATCATGGAAAAGACAAATAACTAATATCCAGTAAACAATACGTTCCTAGCTGTGACAGATGTATTAAGATTAAAAGGATCTGTACTACCAGTATCAAACAGAACTCAATCAAATGTGAAAGTTTTACAGTATGGAAAATCCTATAAAATGGAAAAGCAGGGTAGGAAATCCATGGGTCCAACCTTGTGGGTCCTAGAAAAGATCCATCCTTTTGAGATGAAGGAGAATCCAGATGATGATGCTATAAATTTGTATTGTTTTTCTAAGTTGACTCAGAGTCAGCTCAGTCCTTTTTTGAAAATTTCAGGAGTTTTGGGGTCTTGATGTTTGATTTCTCATTAAAATTTATGCAGGAGAGATTGCAGAAGACCCAGGCCAAGCGGTTAAACCTTTTTCAAACCGGCCTATTGGCGCTGGATGGTATGATGAGGTTCCAAGAGTAAGATTGTGGAAAATAATTTATAAGGTGGTGAACCCCCCATGATGACTCAAACAAGAGAGTGGACAAATTACTGTTGAAAAAATTGAAAAATAGGGTAGTCTTTGTTGAAGATACTAGTCAGAGATGTTTGTTCTCATCTCGATTTTCATTTCTCTAATCTCCAATTTCCCAAGCAGTGGCTACTCCCACAAGCGCACGGGAGTATGAGAAGTTCCAAATGCAATTAACTGTCACGTTACTGTCAAATGTCCAACCAGCTCCTGACTGAACCCTGTGAACAACCTTCCTTGGTTCATAACTCCTTCCATTCACGTCTTCCATTCTTGTCTCTTTATTCCTCTCTCTGCGCCTCCATCTTATTCTTCGTCTCGCTTGTCTCATTGTCGCTCATTGGACTCAGACTTTCCACCACCACCAGTTACTTTGACATCACATCTGGATCATCAAGCTTATCAGCATATTTCTCCTCAACTCAAACTTGACTCAAACTCAATAATCTGATCACAATCTTTCCAACCTGCGGTAGGTTCCAACTAAGTTGTCAACTCAACATCAGGAGCTGAATCCCTTGCAACCCTGTAGTCTTCAAGTTATCCTGGAAGGATTGGTCTGTCTTTCAACGTGTCTTATCCTCTCTACTTAGTCTGCTCAAGTCCATCACCCAGCCTGTAGAGGTAGCGCTTCTGTTTGTTATTTGTCTTCTTCTGTGGTTGTTTTTCTTTAATGGTTGTTTTATGTCAACTCATCTGATCCTTGAAATACAAACAGCCTGGTCGAGGTTAATCAACCCACCAATTATTCTACACGGTTAAAAGCGGAACAATGGATCACTCAAGCTCAATCAACCTGGAAAGAAAAACTGCGTCACCTGGACCGGGATTAGAGAGAAACTTTAAGGCACTTGCACTCAAATCTCTTATGGAATCCACGCCACTTCTCTCTGAAACCAACTACTCAATATGGAGAAAGAAGATGGAACAATTTTTCAAGATGCATGTCATTCTGGATTGGATCAACTCTGAAAACCCCCATGTTGAAATACCCAACAATGATGAGATGGCTGGGTATCTTATGTCAAAACTGGAACCTGGTACTCACACCAATATCATCACGTTGGAAAACAAAGATTCTTCTAAGATGATATGGATGGCCAACAAGAATCACTTTGTGTCAAGTCAGGCAGCAAATAGAGCAAGGATGTTCTTCAACTTTCTCTACCTAGGTCTGATCGGAACAACATCAATGGATTCTTCACTTCTGTGAAAGCTCACTTGGGAAAACTAGACAAAGTAGGAATTGACTTACCTAGAAACATACTCAGCTATCTCATTCTTTTCAAACTACCTGAGTCCCTGAAGTTGATGCAATCCCAGATTATGCATTCTGGCGGAGAACTATCTGTAATGTTGGTCCTAAACCATCTGGTTCATCATAAGAACAACTTCCAATCTAAAGCTGCTGGAGCAACGGCCAGCACAAATGTTGTCATGTATCACGCCAGCAATCAAAAAGACCCTGACCTCCCTAAGTGCGAAAACGGAAAACATAATCCCTTAGTGAAGTCCCATCCTCCTTCTTCCTGCTGGGCGTAATTTCCCAAATTGCAACCAGACCAGCCTTCTAGCAAGGCAAAACGCAATGTCAAGAAGAAGCATCAACCCGAGTCTCACAACTACTCATTCTTTTGCACTTTTCATCACCTTGATGATTCCCACTCAAATTGATTCATTCTGGACAGTGGATGTTCTATTCACATGTTTCACGATGAAAAATCCTTTAAGACTCTGACCAAAGGAACTGAAAAAGGTATCATCAAAACTGGTAAAAAGGGAAAAGAACTATCTATTCAAGGACTTGGGATGGCCAAACTCTTGTGCGGAGGCAGGGTGATCCATCTCAAGAATTCTGCATGGGTACCTGAAGCTTCTGTCAACCTTGTGTTGCTTGGGGCTTTGCTAGAGAAAGGATGCAGTTTGAAGTTGAACTCAAAATTGGAACCAACTGTATTCACTCTCCATCAATCAGGAGCTCAAATTGTGACTGGTGCTATAGAAAACAATCTCCTTTTGATCAACGTTGACAATCCTTTGAATCAAGTCTCTCATTCTTCTCCTGAAATCACTGAAATACAAGACTCCTTATACTTCTTAACTCAAGCTACGTTACACAATCTTCATCTGAAGCTGGGTCATGCGAGTCGGGGTAGAATGGAGAAACACCTGGGTTACTCCATCAAGAAGGATTCTAAAAGTCTGTTCAAATGTCTAGCGTGCAAAAAGAGCAAGATCAATCAAACGCCTTTCAAAAAAAATAAAGCTCCCGCTGCTGAAGTCTTTGATCAACTTCATCTTGATCTAATGGGACCCTTCAATTCAGTAAGCAAAGGAGGCAATAGATACTGATTGACAGTTGTGGACAACAAGTTGGGGTATCTTTTGGCTTTCCCTCTTCCTTCCAAGGACGTGGCTGTCAAAACAATCAAATTTTTAATCCAAAACAAAGCAAAGAAACAAGGGAAATACCCTATCAAAGTTGTCTCCAATGGTGGGGGAGAGTTTGTAAATAAGACTCTCAAGTAATTCTTCAAAGTTAACTCCATCAATCACCTGGTCAGTGAGCCTTATCACTCTCAGCACAACGGAAAGGCAGAGAGAGCCAATTGTACAATCATGGAGTCCCTGCGTTCTGTTTTTAGCACAACCAAAATACCCAAATTCAAAGTTGCTGTCTGGCCCTAAATCAAATCCCGTCCAAAAAAGGGGAAAAGTCTCCCTGGAAGATGACGCGCAAAAACCAGCTTCCGGTCAATTACTTCCAGCTAATTGGATCAAATGTAGTGTATCTATTGAAGGATAGTAAAACAAGATTAAAGTTAGAGGAGAAAGGTAAAGAAGGACTCTTCATTGGGTACAACCCTCAACTTCACTCCTACAAGATTCTATCCCAAACAGGCAAGATTATTGATACCAAACATGTGAAATTTCTTAAGAACCAAGATACCTCTGCCAACTCCCTTGACAAAGCGGTCCCTGTTGGCGTGGTTGCTCCGGTCAAGGAAGCTGAAAAGGAACCTCCGACCATTGAAATGATACCAGAGGATGGTGAAGATCAAAAGCCGGTCATAAGCGACTTGCCTCACAACAACGACAATAGCTCCTCTAATGACAATCTCTTTGAATAAGAAGTTCTGCAAACCTTGAGGCCAACATTAAGGGATCGCTCTAAGCTCAAGGCTCCGGAATGATACGGGTACTTCTCTGAATCCTTACCAAAAAGCATACACAAGGCTCTTAAGAGACCAAGTTGGGTCCCTCCGGTTGAAAAAGAGCTTTAGACAATTGAGGACCTCAATGTATGGGAAGATGCAGATGAGTGCAAGGTAGTTAATCCACTCAACATGACCTGGGCTTTTTGAAGTAAGCAAGACCTTCATAATGGAGAATACTCTTTGAAAGCCAGGGTGTGTGTTCAAGGCTTCAACCCGAGGTATGGAATTGATTATTTTGATACCTTTTCTCCTACAGGCAAAGTTGCCTCCTTGTAGGCTCTGCTAAGCTACTCAGTTGACCAAAATCTCAAAATCCTTCAGTTTGAAGTTGAGGGGGCGTTTCTTCATTCTCCACTGGTGGAAGATGTATTTATCAAGACCCCAACTGGATCAAAAAGAACGGCCAAATATTTGAAACTAAAGAAATTGTTATACGGCCTCAAGCAGGCACCCCTCAACTGGTATAAAACCCTCAGCTCTTGGATCAAAGAAAACAAATTCAAGGAGAGTGACAGCAATCCTTGTCTCTATCTCCATCGTGACAAAGTCACGGCTCTTTTCTTCCATGTTGATGACTTGATAGTAGTTGGGAAAGTTGACAATGTCAAGAAGAAGTTCTTAGAAAAATTCAAAGATTCTTTGGCCCACGAGGTGGACACTCTGCTAGTAATGAAGGTAGACAAAGGGAAGGATTTTATTGCTCTATCTCTTCCAAATCACATTAAAAAAGGACTGGAAGAGATGGACTTACTTGATGCTAAACCCTCAAATAACCCCTGCACATCTGGTCTGCACCTCAAGCCTGAATCTCTACCTGAAATAAAGGCTTTGAAGAAGCTGGGGAGAAGTTATTGTTTGCCAATAGGTTGTTTAAACTTCATTGCCACCTTAGCTTGACTGGACATTAGCTTTGCGGTGTCAAATCTGGCCCCTTTTTTGGAAGAGCCGGGTATGCAGAATTGGAAGGAAGTGGAGCACGTCTGGAGGTACCTTCTGAAGACAATCAATTATCAATTGGTCTATTGAGAAAGGACACCAGCAATGCAATTTTTTGTCTATAGCAATGCCACCTGCAGAGATGACCCAACTACAAGACTTTCCCAAACGGGCTTTGTTTGCCTGTTCAAAGGGTCTCCAATCTACTGGACTAGTCAACATCAACGGTGCATAGCTCACTCTTCAACAGAGTCGGAATGCAACGCCTTGTCTGCCAGTCATCTTGAAGGGCGGTGAATCAATCACTTAATCAGCCAGATTTGGCAAACCAAAACCCTACCACCAATCCACCTAATCAACAACAAGGTTCTGAATGATAAAATCAAGAAATTTGGATGTAATTCACATGAAAAGTACATCAACATCAAATTGAAGAGCTTACCAAATTATTGGAATGATCAAGTAATTTAAATTAAACCCATTTCTTCACAAGAAATGCTAGGGGACTCCCCCAAAAAGGCGGCCAGCACCTCATCAGTCAAAAGACTCTCTAAGCACATAGGATCTTTTGAACCTTCCTGATGTTGAGTTGAGCGGGCATGTTGAAGATACTTGTCAGAGATGTTTTTTCTCATCTCACTTGTCATTTCTCAAATCTCCAATTTCCCAAGCAGTGGCTACTCCCACGAGCGCGCGGAAGTATTAGAAGTTCCAAATGCAATTACCTGTCACGTTACTGTCAACTTCCCAACCAGCTCCTGACTGAACCCTGTGAACAACCTTCCTTGGTTCATAACTCCTTCCATTCACGTCTTCCATTCTTGTCTCTTTATTCCTCTCTCTGCGCCTCCATCTTATTCTTTGTCTTGCTTGTCTCATTGTCGCTCATTGCACTCAGACTTTCCACCACCACCAGTTACTTCGCCATCACATCTGGATCATCAAGCATATCAGCATATTGCTCCTTGACTCAAACTCAACTGGAACTCAATAATCTGATCACAATCTTTCCAACCTGCGGTAGGTTCCAACTAAGTTGTCAACTCAACATCAGGAGCTGAATCCCTTGCAACCCTTTAGTCTTCAAGTTATCCTGGAAGGATTGGTCTTTCTATCAATGTGTGTTATCCTCTCTACTTAGTCTGCTCAAGTCCATCACCCAGCCTGTAGAGGTAGCGCTTCTGTTTGTTATTTTTTTTCTTCTGTGGTTGTTTTTCTTTACTGGTTGTTTGATGTCAACTCATCTGATCCTTGAAATACAAACAGCCTGGTCCACGTTAATCAACCCACCAATTATTCTACAGTCTTGGATTCTTTCAAACCAATCAAAGAGACCTGTTGAACAATCAATTAAAATTTTCAAAGCAGTTAAGCGTCAATTTGGCCCCAAAAGTAGTCAAAGCTCAATGAAAAAATTCCAAAGTGGGTTTTTCAAGCATTACTTCAAGCTGTCAAAGCTTCAAAGATTTAAAGTCAACCATTGGAGAATTGAAGGTTGTAGCACCAAAGATATCTGTCAAAGCATCAAATGTAGAGGCATCAAATAAACCCTTGAAAGGTTCTGTGATGCCCTTCAAAGCATTGAATCAGATTTTGATGCAGATGGGAGTTTGGAGATGGAATCAAGTGAAGTTGAGGAGGTGACAGAAAGAAAAAATAAAGAAAGAGAATAAGTCAAAAGGGAATGGAAAGGAGAAAAGTGAGGCAATTGTCAAATTGAGGCCAGATCAGATGATTCTTTGAAATTGGAAGACCTTAGGAAGAATATGAAGGCCTTGGAGGTGAAGATAAAATTTTTGGAAAACAGAAAAAATAAGAAGGAGGTGGTTGGAAGAACAGGAGAAGGAAGTGGCTCTGATGGAAGAATTTTTCCAAAGAATGTTTGAAAGAATTGGAGAATTGAGAAGGACTATTTGAGATGATTTAAGGTACTTTAATGGGGAATAGATTTAGTGATGATTCAGTTATGAATGAACATCAAGGAAATCAATGTTTTGATAACGTTGTTCAGTCAAATCACTTCAAGTTTTACTTGATTTCATTAATTTTTACAGGATTTTTCTTGACCATTACTCCAAGAAAAACATGAATCTTACTAACCTTCTACATAGAGAAACTCATTTTTTTTTGAAAGAACAAGCTGCTTTGGAGTTCAAAGCTCTAAAGAAAGCCATCAATAGTGCTCCAATACTTGATCATTTTAACAATCTAGCTTGCACAATTATGGAAACAGATGGAAACAATTATGCAACCACAGGAGTAATATTGCGGTTTTCTTCCTCTTCCTATATTTTTCATCCTGTAGAATTTGAGTCTTTCAAAGTGCTTCCTGCGGAGCTTAACTACAAAATTTATGAAAATTCACCTCTGTTATAGTTATGGCCAGCAATTAGCTTAGGCAAATGAGAAGTATTTAAAGCAAAAGCAATGCTGGACACCTTGTGTCAATAATTGATAATGGGCTCTCACAATGAGGCAATACGTGGGATGATATTGTTGATGAATTCAATTGGACGTTGAATGAATGATGGAAAACAGCAGGGAGAAGAGCTCCTTAAGTAACAAAGATTGGACTCTTGTGAGCCCATGATACAACAAGCCAAAAGGCATATTTTCCGCCCCAAAAGAGCTCTACAGGCTCTAAAGGCCTTGTTACTTGGTTTGGGCTACATCAGCCCTCATGGCATCAGTCCCTGTACCCTTACAACCAGACTTTTCTGGGCATTTCTGGTGTTTCCGACTTAACAGTGCTGAACCAGCCCCTCAGCTGTTCAAACCCCTGGCCGGTTGTCTGTTACAAACTGCCCTGTTACCTCACACGCTGCCTGGTTGCCTCATGAAACAAGCCCCTGGCCATACAAATGGACAGGTGGGACCCAGGAAACACCTGGGTCTGGCCTCAGACTCCCATGGGGGGGGTGTAACCGGCAGACATGCCCCCCCCCCCTTCTCTCAAATCCCTGGAGGGTGTGTTCAAATCCCCCTACCAGGGGCCCTGGAGGTCAATACCCCCAGGGCGTTGTCAAGGTAAGTGGGGTGGGGGGTGGTCAAATAGCCTCCAGTCTGTTTCTCCTCCCCCTTGGTAAAGGGGGGAGGGAGAGCGCCCATTTTTTTGCGCCTTGCTTTGATGGTGGAGGGGTGATCAAATCCCCCCCACCGCCGTTTGCCTTGCTGCAACTGGCCCAGCCATCCTCCTGGGCAATGGGGTGATGAAATCCCCCTCACGCTGACTGGTTGCCCTCCTGCAGCCAGTCGCTGTGAGGTTCAACCCAGCCAGCCATCACCTTCCCTCTTGCAATGGCAAGCGAGGGGAGGGTGGGGAGCCGGGGCCCCTGGCCCCAGCTCCCAAGGCAGTGACCACCGTTCACAACCAGCAGGGCCCCCGCAGCGTCGCACTGCACGGGATCCCTCGGCCGCCATGAAAGCCCTGCGCGGGCCATGCAGCCCCACATGGGCCAAACCAAGGGAGACGAGTGGCCCCAAGGGGGCCGCAACACGGGCAGCAGCCCCAAATGGGCTGCAACACGGGCCGTGGCCCCAATGGGCCACCCCAAGCCCAAAAAATGAGTTTAAAATACTTTCTCGGGCCAGCCCATCTTGCCAAGTATTTCCAAAATAAACCTTGGGCCCAGTTATTCCCATACAAGCCCATCTGGCTGTATTTGCCCATATACCCCACTGGGCCCAACAGGGCCTGTGTACCAGTGGGCCTGTTTCATGCATTTTGAGGCCAGTTTCCCCAAATCTATGACATCCACACAGGCCCGTATGGTCCATGTATGTGTCCACTGGGCCACAGAGGCCCACATGTGCCTCCAATTTGGATTACACTTATATGTAGCACAAGCGTAAGTGCATACCTATTTTAACAACTTCTTGCAATCTTTCATTGCTTGGAGAAATGGTGTTGATGCATTTTGAGTCTTATGAAAACCTTTGAGGTCTAAACTGATCACAATCATCTTAATTATTTTATGAGCTCAAAATTCCTTACATGCAGACAGGCATGTTGGGCCACATAACTCTCTGAGTTCAACTTGACAATCATGTACCTCCCCAGAAACAAGCAGTAGTATCTGATAATTTATCACGTTGGGACAAAGTTTACCCAGGGGGGCGGAGAAGGTTGCCCAATAAAAACCCCAAAAACGTTAGGAAAATCTTCTCCAACCATTTTTACCAACTCAGTTTGATGATAAACCACCTTTTAGAAAAATTTTCCAAAATTTTACAACCTCAACTTGAGAATCCCAAGTGTATTGAACTTGGAAAGAGTGCAAAACTATTAGATATTGATTACAATATTGATGAAAATGTTTATTGAGTCTATAAAGATTGTAGAGTACTACCTGATAATCCTCACATTAAATTATATATCTTTGAGTCTTGGAACAATTCTCTGCTTGCTGGTCATCATGCAAAAGACAAAACCTGCCAATTGATTTCACAAGAATTCTATTGGCCTGGTATGAGCAAGAATATAAAAGACTATGTTAGTTTGTTGTATGACTGAAATCTCATCAATTCCTAAAAGGATTGGAAGTATGGACTGCTCCAGAAAATTTCAATCCACATATTTGGTGCGCTTATTTTTGATGAATTCAATTTTTCAATTAACAATTTCTGGTGGTTATGATGCTATTTTAGTAGTAGTAGATTTCCTCTCAAAGATGGCTTTATTTTGTTGCATTACTGTTACTGCCTCTGTGGAAGATTGAGCTAATTTATTCATAGAATATTTTTTTTAAACATGGTCTTCCTGATAATATAGTTAGTTATTGTGGATCTTTGTTTTTATCTAGCTTCTGGAAGTTTCTATGACAACATTTGAAGATCACTTGCAACATATGAAAGTTTTACCACCAGGAAATAGATGGGAAAACCAATTTAAGTCTCCAAATGGTGCTGGCCATACGCAGTTCTGTGAAGGGGAAGGTGCGTTTTAGGCTGACCTCCTGAGATTTATAAGAATATTCAAATGTAACATGAATGAAGGTGTCAGCTTGCTACTTGGACAGAGCAACCTGTCAAAAGAAGAAATAAAATATTAAAATTAGAAAGAGTGAGAAATCCATGAATATTATTACAGAAATAGATTCCCCAACAAATGTTAAGTAGGGTCAATCACTTACCCCACCCTTGAATTCTAACTCCTTACATTTTCAAATAATTATTAAACAAAATGACCAACAGACCACAATACCACCATGGCACCTTTTGGCCATTTTAAAATTTCACACATTATGCCATGTATAGTTTTCACACCTAAAATTTAGTCAGAATTGAGGTGTTGTGTATATTTTAGGAGTTACAGGCAGATTTGTGTTGTGTCACAATTCCCCCGCGCAGCCCCGCATTCATACAGTAAGAGTACACACGCCTGACACTCAATATGTAGGCGCATGTCAAAAGGCCCGCATGCAAAATGACTTACCAGCCACAGGCAACAGATTCCTGCACGCAGCTGTCAAGCCTGCGCGCATCAACAAAAATTGTACTAAGCATGACAGCCAGGTACCGCAGGAACAGGCTACAACCTGCATGCATACATCATGTATATGTAACAAATTGACTGCAGGACAGAGGGATGTCTGAAACCTAAGAATAATTTAATAAAATATGAAAATCAAAATATAAAGCAAATAAATTGTTGGAAACAATAAGGAAGGTTGTCACGTAAATGAGATTGCCAAATCTTTATGAACCACAAAACACAACAAGGAGTTAAACTAAAAATTATTAAAAATTTCCAACAAGTGCAGACAATGCCTTAGAATCTACTAATACCCACTTCCACCCATTTCACTCAAAAGAAATTAATACAGAAAAAGGAAATGTGTCTCAATCATAAAAATAACAAATTAACATTTAAACAACTTCTGAAAATTATTTCACAAAGAAATATGACATAGACAAGGCTAGCAGATTGAAAACACCAGAACTACGTGCCAAACTAGCCGTGACCAGCCTGCTAGCCTCAGAATCCAAGCACAACCCTCTCTACGTGCCCTTAGAAGGTCTTATTACCCAAAAAGGTATATAAACAACCCTTTTTAAGTGATTTAAACCCCAGTAACTTTGAAGTATCAATCCAGAACCCTTGCCATCCGTGATCAACTGTTTATTCAAGATAAAAAAGTGATATATGGCTATATTCTGATAGTATTATTAATAATTCTGGCCCCAACATTGATTGTGTGAAAGATATCAGCAAATAACCCCAATAATTGTCCTGAGACCCTTTCAAACATGAATTTCTGCAATCTTCTTGGAGTAAGTACTTAAACTAGTAATTTTTCTCCTCCTTGCAACCCAGGCATAAGTGCTGTAAGACAGACAGTCCACCCATCCCCTTGAGTTAGTCTTTTGTGAGCAATCATTTAAGACCTCATTGTCCCAAGGTCTTTAAATGTTTCAAAGGGGCCCCTTGAAGAGAGGTGTTATTCAATAAAGATCCCCAGTTTTCATGAAGTGTGTCCCCTGTTGAAAAATATATATTTAAACAAACTTAATCCAACCAAACCAACCAAACTTTGCACTTGCTTTTAAATAAATTATTTGAGCATTTTACCCTAATTTTCTTGGAGTTATTATTCCTACACTAATATCACTTTCTGTAGCTAAAGGACGGAAAAGTTCCTGGCATCAGGAAGCTGACACAAGGTCAAGAACATTTAGAATGAGGAATCAATAGGAGAAATGTTTTTTTTAGTAATTGGTAGCATGGAAAAATCTATTGGAGGCAAGATTTTGCGGGAAAAGACAGCTGATAAATCTGGGTCTCAGCAGAAGATTAGGAAAGATGAACTCAATCCAAACCAACCTCCAGGTTCTTAATGAACCTGGCCAACTCTCCAAAACCAAGTAGTTTGAGGGTACCAGATCACTGTGGGTGGCTTCAAAAAACAAAGAAAATTGTTTTATGAAGCTCTAGAAGAAAAGAAGCAAAAAATTCCAAAAAGAATGACCCAATACTTCTCAAGGGACTCAAGAATAGTGTATCAGAATACAACTTCAAGGAATAAAGGGAGTCTCAAAACTCCAGGTTTCAAACTTAAATAAACCTCTCAGCCAAATGTGACTGGTTCCAGAAAGACAATCAACTGAATAATCAGGACAAGATTGTTCAAGGAAAGGGATTAACAGAGTGGCTTAACACACTCAAGAATTCAAACCAATGAATTCTTCTTCAACTCGAAAGCCTATTGGTTGATTATGAGGATCAGGTCACAATAAATGGATCAAAGGATTGAGTATGGAGGCTCAAAAGATCAAGAGGAAATCAAAAGATATAACCAGGATAAGGATGCTCACACAAAGAGGAAGGGCCCAGTAGATTGAGTACTAGATGATGCTGATAGGATGGGCTATTCAATGATAGCTGATGATGATCTCCAAAAAGGTAGGGGGGTGCCCCTCCTTTCATATACAAGAGCCCTGTACACTAATTACAAGAGATGACTACAAATGAAAGCACATTTTTTTTTGAAATGATGCCAAACAGGTGAATCAAGATGAACAAAGAGACCAGCCAACAACAGATGAGTGGTAGCAGGCAGCGGATGGACTCCCGCAAGTCAAAAGATGAGCAGTAGGGGGCGGATTATGAACTTCTGCTACAGCAGTTGCGGGTGAGTTATGAAGACCGCACTTGCATGATTGAGCCAAGTTGGATGAGAGTTGGATTTTTGATCAAGCGCTTGAAAAAAATTCAAAGTCCAGAAGTGACAAGTTTCAGTCCATTGTATCCAGAGGTGGATGAGAGTGGGATGGTTGATCAAGCTCTTGCAACAACTCCAACTGCTGCAAGCCAAGACTTGCAGCCTGTCCAATGCAGAATTTGATAGATGGATGGCAGCTTGCAATCAATGCAAGCAACCACTTTCAGGCCCATCAGATGTTGAAAAAGCAACAGGTGGCCACGAGTGATTGGATGTGACAAATAGTGATTGGATCATGTGGGAGATTGGGAGCAGAGGGATATAGCAACTTGCAGAAGATCCAAAGGCTTGAGGTGATGAGCGCGGATGGGTGGGTGGGAGGATCTGATTGAGGATCAGTCTTTCAAGGGTTGCAAGAATGTTTGGGGGGTTTTATGGATGGAGGTGGGATTGGTTGGATTGAGCAAGAACACTTGCACGGGTTCTTTGGCCAAAAATGGTTGAAGAACTGTCAAGAATGAGAAAGGGGGGGAATTGAACACAGAGCCAAGGGGAGTTGAAACCAATGGGCCTGTCCTAGACCCGTAGGACAGGCAGGAGTTGGGAGGAACAAAGGAAGAAGAGTACTCATAGCAACATTTTTTTTTATTAATGATGAAAGATTATATGTAAAAAAAAATTTAAATCTTTCCCCTTTACATGAGGCGTACCAAATTGGTCACCACACCGCTAGGGCAGGGAAAAGCTGTGAAGAGAGAAAGCTGGATGGTTTCCATACCAACACAAATTATTATTATTATTATTTCTTTTTTTTGTTAGATAAATTAAAGATTATTAAAAAAATTAAAAATTTTCATTTTTCTTGTCAGTTGTCCCAAATTGGTCACCACATCTCTCCCCAACTTACATACTGTCCCTAGTTTGCATCTCAATTTTTAAGATATTAAGAAAACGAGAAAACAAAGAAATTGAAACAGAAGATTGGGAATTTCTTGATATTAAGAGTGATTGAAGAATTAAAAATAAAAAAAATCTCAATCCATCCAAAAGAGTCCTATAAGCAGAAGAGATAAAACACAGAGGGCATCCCAGGTGCTCATGTGTTTGGCATAAAGTAGAGTTTTACAACAAAAATGCAGAAAATGACCCTGGTGAGGCATAATTTATCCAAAAGAGTCCTATAAGCAGAAGAGATAAAACACAGAGGGCATCCCAGGTGCTCATGTGTTTGGCATAAAGTAGAGTTTTACAACAAAAATGCAGAAAATGACCCTGGTGAGGCATAATTTGGAGGACGTGCTTCTGGTATAAGTTGCCTCCACAACAATGAAAATTCTTAACTTGGTCAGCGGAAAAACTTTTGGAAATCTGAGTACCATGCAGCTCTTCAAAAAGATAAGATTCACCCCTGACTTGGCAAACCACCCAATAAGAACCATTCCAACAATTTAAGAAAAGCTTTCCCCACTAGGTCTCCAAGGATTAATTATAATCCAAAAATAGATCACCCTGATTTAAGTGATACATGATTTGATTTTAGTTCTTATCTTTCCAATACTCAACCAATTTTTCTTTTTATTCAATCATGTTATGATAAGCTCAATCACAAACATCTTCACTTTGCTCCAATTGCTTGGATCTGGAAACCAATAGATCAGTGATTGAACAGACCTGCTCCCATGAGATACCCAAGAAGGATTCCATTTCCAGATCCAAAGGCAGAACTTCCCTTTGAACAAAGGTGATTTCATAAGGTCAGTAGCCAGTGGTCATTTTGTTTGAGATTCAATTGGAAAAGAAAACCAGAGGAAGAAATTTGCAACAATTCTTTCCACTTTCAGAAGCCAATTTAAAAATTGCAGCCTTCAAAAGAGCATGGCCTGGCTCCACCATGCCTTGGCCTTTTTTATAATAAAGATTAGTAAATGTATGTTTTCCAGGAAGAGATTGGATCATTTAAGCAAGTTTTCCATCAAAATCAGAGCCACCATCAGTATATTAAGATCAAGCAAAGCCGTAACACATTTTCCAAGTATCATGAAGGAAAGCTGCCACTGGTTCAGAGCTAATATTATTAAGAAATTTGGGTTCAACCCATCAAGAAAAATGATCTCTATAAAAATGAGTTAATTATTGCAACCTTACTTGGTATGAACCACATCCATAGAAATCCTTCCAATGACAGTGGACTCCCCAGTAGGGTAACCAATTTAATCTGGGCGCCTAAGATCATGTTTTTGACAAATTTCACAACACTTCCAACATTGGGAAACAGATTTCTCCAGAGATGGCGTCCATGATTGTTTTGATAATTTTTGATAATTTTTGGTTTCCCCAAGATGGCAAAGACGTTCATTGAGACTTTCATGGATTGAATCTTCTTTAGAAGGTCTATTAAAAACAATGAGAGCACAATTATTTCATCTTTTCATAAGCCTAGAGCGTTTTACAAAGATATTAGAGGAATTTCTTTTGAGAGATTGAAATTTTTTAGCAAGAAGTCAGAATTTGTTTGAAGAGTTGAAGGGTACTGACCTAATTTAAGGCAGAACCCTTGCTGGAAGCCAGAATAATATTGAGAGGAGAAGGAGAAGACAGGATGGATTAAAGGTTCTTCTTCATCAGAATCTATTCCACAATAGGATCCTCATCTCCACAAGGAAATTTAAATAAACCTTCAGGCATGGTGAAAGATTTTCTATTCTTGTGAACAATATAAAAAAAGAAAAGCTGGATAAAAGCCACTCAACATGTCAAACCAGCATTTGGGAGGCCTGTGTAGAGACTCCCAGGGATTATGGGATTTCTCAGCAAATAGCTTTCTGGAAGTCAGTTGAAGGGGAATTTAGTATTACTAATACTGAGGAAATAGAGGTAAACTAAGGTGTTTTTGAATTGCCTGCCCTTCAGAACTATAATTAGTCTGCACAATAATTTTCTTAATTAGTGGCTGGTTTCTTTGAGAGTTAAAATAGGCCTCTAATCAAACCTAGATTAATTATTAATAGACATTCTTTCTGGATTTATAAGTCTATTCCCAGATGGTTTGAATTGTTGTTAAAGATTAGCCAAATTGATCAATCAAGAAATTTTGAATTTTTTGGCTATTTTTTCCCACTTCCAATCAAAGGGTGTAAGGGTTGACAAAAAGGTGTTTCACCAGTAAGAGGACCCAAAGATGGGCTTTCAAACAGGGATCTGGGCGGAAAAAAAGCTTGGTTGGTGGTTCTGTTTCTCTCTCTCTTTTACATAAGTTCACTAATTGAAAATAAGGGCTTTTTCCTTTTAATAATAGGTGCTGAATAACAGGGTTTTTCTCAAGAACCCTACTTCAAGAGCCCCTGGATTTGGGTCAAATGGTCAATGATAATTTCGTGTATGATCCTTCATTTCCTTTTCATTTGATTCTGGTTAGCTTATAAATGGGTGCTAGCACCACAGAAAAATGGACGCCACCTGTATGCAGGTGGCATTTCTGTATCCCATTGATATCTCAGGGTTATGTGATTTTGTATCTCATCATTAAATTTCAGCAGGTGGTGAAATATTGTGACTAGAGATCAGCATGCGCTGAACTTCTGGCTCATTAGTTCATAATAGATTGTCAAGGGAAAGCTAGATATGAGCCAGACTGTTGCTTCACAAGCAGTCCACATATCATCCACAAATTACTGCAGTTGGTGTTTGGGAATACCTTCAAAGTTAAATTCAAAAATTCAAGAAGAGGCTGATTGTTTCCAGACTGGAATTTCCATTAACTGGTCAAAAATTGGGTAAGTCCTCTTATTAACAGCCCAAAATCAAATTCATAAACATTTATTTAGGATAATAATAACACACCATGCTCCTAGAAAGGTACTGTCAGCCTTCTGGATGCCAAGACCCTTGCTATCCTTTAGCTAACAGCAGTGATAGAATAAATGATAAGTATATTATTTAATAAATGCAGCAAAATCCATAAAATATTTGGATTAAGCTTATTGCAAGGTAAATTGGTTTGGTTATGGTTAATTGTTATAAATCAATATGAATAAATTGATTATTAAATATTTTTATAGAGGGGCCACAGTTATATTGGGGATCTTTAACACCTCTCTTCAGGGATTTCAGTATGAAAACATGTAGTCCTGGTTACTTTGGGCTCTTTAGTTTAAAGGATATTTTACCCAAAGATAATATGTATATAAAATACAAGGTGGAGTGGCAGGTCCTTGTAACCAAGCTGCCACGACAGAGAAAGGATAATAAAATTCACTGGTATATTATTAAATCCTGAGGGTATCTGTTTGGGACTTGCACTGATGGGTTAAACCTGTATACTGGGGCTATAAGGTTGTTCAGCAGTTTTAATTGATAAAAAGAGGTTGAGGATGGATATTATTGATCAGGCTTAGCTATAAATCAATTACTTATCTCTTATAAGTACTTTATTACCTTGGCACGGTGTCTGGATATAAATATAACTGGGTCTCTGCCCATCAATATCCTCAAAAGAGCTCTTTATTTATAGCTTTAGGAGTCCCAATACTATCCTTCTGAGGGGTACAGGGGCTCAAAGGGACGGACACCAAGGCTAGCAGGGTAACCAGTGGTAGCCCATCACGTGTTCTTGGTGCTATAGCACGGTTAGCATCTCATTCCTCAGGTTATGGGAATTATTCTACTTTATCATTGATATTAGGAAGTGTGAATAACACTAATCTGCCCTATTTATGTATTGTTTAATTAATTATCCTTAGTAAATTTTCGGAGTAAGTTAATAATTATTTTAATAGACATTTCCACGGACATCCTGATTTCAGGTGAGTTCTCATAATGTATTTAATGACTGGAGTAAATTCATGATATTGATTGTACTCCTTATTTTCGATTTTCATTTGATTTACTAAAATAATTACTTAAAAATATAATTCATGGGAATTGATGTAATATTTTTACATCATTATTTTTCTTAGTATGTCACAAAAGTATTGATGTCTAGATATGCTCATAAAAGTATATCAAAGTATTTTAATATATTTTTAGAAGTTTTCATTGTCTTATTTTTGAAATTCTTGGTACTTTGAATTATATTTAATAAAAAATACGTATAAGGGTTATTTAAGTTTTTTTATATAATATTATGTACTTTTAGACTATCTACTATCCACCGGAACATTGATTACATATGTAGAATGTTCCCGTGTGGTTTGTAGCATGTTTACGCAGTACCTAAGCTTCTCAGGCCGCCTGTCACTCTGTCAACCCGTAGTCCCGCGGCTGCGTACTGGTCAGAGGCCCAGAGCTGCGTACACAAACTTGACGGAGTGACAGGGCTGTATCTCAGCTGCGCGCAGGTGATTGGCTGCCGCGGCTGTGTGCGGGAATTGTGACAAAACACATTTCAGTCCATAACTCCTAAAATATAGACAACACCTCAATTCTGACTTAATTTTAGGTGTGAAACCTATATGTGGCAATAAGTGTGAAATATTTAATTTTCCAAAGAGCTCAATGCTTGTGCCGTGGTATTTTGGTTTTTCTTTCCTTAGTTATCTAAAAATATGAGGAGTTGGATTTCAAGGGTGGGGTCAGTGAGTGACCCTACCTAATTTTGGGTGGAGAATCCATTTCTGTAATAATATCTATGATTTTTCTACTCCTTCTTAGTTTAATTATATTATTATTATTTTGATGTTATTTTTGTTACTTTTTCAGCTTGCTCTGAAATAGTAGCAAGCTGACATGTACAAATCTTTCCTTATATAAATGAGCCATTGATGGCTTCTTTTCTGTTGCTTTCTTATTCAATAGCCTATGTTGGTGTAATTTTATTTTTTATACTTCTACATTTTATCAGGGAAAATACAGAAAGCCAAGCCAAAATCGTTTGTTCAAATTTCAAAAAATGAAGAATATTTGAAATGGAAGATGAACAAAGACCAAGGGAGTAAAGAAAAGAAAAAGAACAAAAGAAAAAATAAAAAAAAGTCAATATCCTCACTTAGATGTGTTGATCACCATCCCTGGTCTGCACATAAGGGCAGGTTATTTTATTTTTTGAGGGAGAATGTTGAAACCAAGGCAAGAGGCAGGCTTCTTTTTGCAATGTAGAAAATCCAGGGTAGGTGAAATTTATAAAAATAGAAAAATGCATTGAACTAGTTCTGGCCTGAGCAGAAGGGAATCCATTTTGGAAAAAAAGGAAGACATGAATTGAGTGGGAATTGGGCTAGTCACAAAGGCATGCAATCAACAAATGCAGATATGTTGACTACCAGCCCTGGTTACAGAACAAAATGTCACTCAATCACAAATTGATTTATGAAAATTAACCCATGAGAGGACATGTCTTTACCACAGGAAAAAGGTCAAATTAGGGCATATCAGAGTTATGCAAACCTGCCATTTTTTAATAGTGGGTTTCAACCCAAATCCACAACTTCAAACCCACTATTAACAATCCAAAAAAATACCCTTATTTCCCATCAGACCTGTCAGAGTCACCTGAAAATAATTTTTTTATTCAAATAAAGTATCTAAAGGGGTTCACCACCTCAACCCATCATTTCACATCATCACCCCTGGTTTCAACCTCCATTCCTATCCTGTTTGCTTCATCACTCTACTTTAATGCTCACAAAGCTTCATTACCCTCATCACATTATTGCTTCAATCACATCCATGCTCTCATCACTTCATCCCCACTTTCATGACATCCCTTCATCACCTCATTGCTTCCTAACAGTGGAGGCACTCAAGGAGATTGCTCAATCACTTGGCTTGTAAATATATTTGATTTATTGATTGGATAAAACTGTCAAAAATGAAAAAAATAAAATAGAAACAATAGAAACAAAATCAAGCATATTGGGTTTTCTTTCCCAACTTCTTTCATCAATTTTGGAAGGACTACAATCTTCAAGTTTTAAAGATACATTGGCTAGTTTTTT